>CM055094.1:76238499-76256313 GCA_029204225.1 Diphasiastrum complanatum
GGGGTGCATCTAGGTTCGGACGCGTCCATCATTTTTCAAAAAAAAAAAATTAAAAAAAATAGAGGCCCCTCCCCTGACGAGTCCCACATTCTCAAAATGAGCTTAAAACAATATCTCCCCATACCCCCCCTTGGAGTTAAGTATCAGAGAGTGTTTGGCACATACATGCTCCCTCTTGTTAAAAAAAATGAAAAAGGTACCTAAAAAAATTTGCAACAAATCCAACCACTGTCCATGCCTCCCATAACTAAGATACCACATAAGAACAAACAATATGTAATTTTGATTGGAAAACTCTCTCTCATGCTCAAGCTATTTGTCTCTCTCTGGCCAGAAGAGCAAGTATCTGTGTCAGGCATATCCGTGATATGCTTTCTTGTTTTTCTGTGAACTAGTTTCCAGACGAGAACAAACTTTTGTGCAAACTTTATCAACAAATGATTCATCTCCGCTTGAGATACTGAAATGTTCTTGACTTTCAAGAATCCAATCTGTATTCTGTGAAGTTTTTACCACATGTGAACTTCACTACACACCCTACAAGATCTTAATGTGGTGTGTGATTGCACAAGATTGATCAGAGAACAGTATACTTGAAAAATCTATGACAATAGCACAATGGCATACATCAGATGAAAAAATGTAACTTCTCACTATGAGAATTGAATGTCATAAATAATTCCAAGTGCTCAGTATGGGAAAAACAGCCTGCTTTCGGGTAGAGAGAGAAAATCAATGATGGAAAACTCAAGTAGAGAGAGAATGAGTCCAAAACACCAAAATCTCATCATTCACAATATGGAAAAACATGCCAAGCTTTCCCTACATGAGAGAAACTCAAATTCTGTAGTGGGTTTCTTTCCTAGCCTAACCTGAATTCAAGATCTAGTCAATCTAGCATCAAAGAGATGGAGTTACTTGTCACGTGTAGATTTGTTCCCATGAGAGCAATAGTATAGTTCAAATTTCAACATGAATGGAGGATCTAACACTAACATACATTTACACTAAGCATTAACACTACATCCATTAACCCTAAATCAACAACAATGATAGAAACTTACCTTTCTCTCTCTCCCTTTCTCTCTCAAAAAAACATAAGAAATAGCAATCCTAATAATGATCAGATCCAACAATTAGAAAAATCCAAAGAAAGCATGAGAAATGGAGGAGAAGAGAGGAAGAGCAAGGACATTCATCAATCCATTTTTATAGAGAACCAATCTGCTTTATTGAAATGAGGAAATGAACATGAGGAACAACTCGAGTTGGTCTCTTTTTATAGTAGAGAGGAGGACCCTGGCCTCTGAATCCTATTGGTCCAGTCATGCCTCTCTTTTTATTCAAATTTAAAAAAGTGTGGGAACCATCAAAATGGGAGGGAAACCCACACGGAAATACAGTCGAGCAATCGGCAACTGATCTTTGATTTGCTCTGAGGCCATCGGTTTATTTGGATCGAATGCCAGGGTAGGAAGACAATCGTCCCATTTGGTTGCCACTGACGCCAACAGAGTTAGATCTTTTGCAAACATTGCCGATTGTTGCACCGTTGGATCTGGAGAGTGGACATACTCTCTCTGATATGCTTGTAAGGCCCGGTGGAAGTCCATTGAAATATTCCAACTGTAAGACTGGTGGATGAATGGCCAATTGGGTGTATGGATGGTGATTTTATCCATAGCCAATCCCAAATCTTTCCATTTTTGTCTTCACAGCATTGGCACATAATAAGGATCTACCCGTAACTGGCGAGGACTGGCGACATAACTCCTAATTAATTTCAAAATTTTCTCAAAAACCGTGATTCTCCATGTCGGCTGCTCTCCCAGTGTAGATATTTTGTCCAATTTTTTGTCGGCCACGATCTCGGAGGTCTTAAATTTGAGAACCCATCCACCATGCGAGGACTCATGTGGATGCTGCTTTAAGAAGGTCTGGATCTGGTCCTCGACGTTGATGGGCCTTCTGAATTAGTGGCTTGTCCTTGATGAGGATGGACCCGCTTGTACTACTGGTATAGTTGGCAGTTGATCTGCTAGATCTGGAGCTCACCCCTGGTCCATGCTCAAATTAACTCTGTATCCATCTGTACAGCGTATTGGCACAAAGGGGAGAATTGCGGCATGACCGGGATGGAGATTTGTGGTCCGGCTTCCAACACTTGGACGACGGCTTTTTCATAGGCGTTGATGGTCTCTTTTGCCTTTGCCAACTCGGTTGAAGATGCTCCTTTGAACCTATCAAAGTGGCCTTGGAATCCCTGAAGGGCCACTTTGTATGTTTCCACTTTCTTGAAAAAATATGCAATCTGGTGTGATCGGATGATCGGGTTTTTGTGTTTGCAGATATGCATCACGCTCAAGGGTGGTTGCATCCAATTCACCTTGAAGCCATGTGCGATCTTGTTCGGCCATTTGTAATTGCCCCTTCAGTAGCTGCACCTGTTGTTTGGCATCTTGTAATACCTTATCTATCTGATCCTATGCGGTTGTCAGGGCGTTTTGCAGGGAGCTGATGTAGGTTTCCAAGCGATCAGCTTGTTGCTGGGCCAGTTTCTTTTTGCTTTCAACCTTTTCTTCATGTTGCTTGGCTATCTTCACCTCTCGATCCAGCTGGAAAATTTTTTGGTTGATCAAAGTGTTTTTGGATCCTAAATCAGAGATCCTATGTTTCGTTTCCTTCTTCTTATCCAGCATAGACTGGATCACTTGCCCAAGGCTTGAAACTAACCCAAGAGCATCACCAGAATCGACAGTCGTGGAGGTGGCAGCAGCAGGAGATCCTGATGGTACTGTTGTTGGTAGGCGTGGAATAGGTGCCAAGGTCTCTTCTTCTTCAAAAATATCCTCGTCTTCAAACCCTTCAGGCACCGTGGCATCGAACTGCTTTGGTGAATTTACAGTTGTGTCAACCCGAAGTGTGGTTGGGCTACCCTGTGTGGGTGGTTGCTGACTGACATCTTCGACACCAACAGTAGCTTCATGGATATGCCCGAATCCTCTTCCAGGGGATTGGGGTTCAAAGGGCGCTGGGCTCTGGGGCATTTCAAAGATTTCAGTGGCCCCCGGGGGGTCGGAATCATCGAATATATCCATGAAGAACTGTGTGTTGGGTGAGGTTGCTTCGGTGTGCGGGGGTGAGGCGGCCTGGGCAGCCGTGATGGGAATGGTAGGCCCAATGGTCACAGACTATTCTTATATGGGAGCAGAGGCGAGGGAAGCATCAGAGACGAGGGGAATGGGAAGTTTAGTGCGAACAGCAGCAGGGGGTGAAAACACAGCTGATGATGTATGCCTAGTACGTCGTCGTGACACGGAAGGCGAGTCAGAAATTACGATCTCGCTGCGTGGACGACGATGAGTATGAGAACTTGAGGCCTGGTGAGATGACTCGGCCGGTGCTTCTTCGTAAACCGAAAGCATAGAATCCAGGTGGAAGCCATGGATTCTGTTTTCTAAGTGAGGAGCGGCTAAGAAGGACAATAGAGTGCCAGCTGCAAACTGCTGCTTTGTATTGGCCTTAATAGCTTGCTTGAGCTCACCAGAAATAGTCTTGAACCAGTTATATAGTTCAAGAGGGGCTTTGGCCAACTTTATGTGGGACTCTACTATCCTGTGAAGGATTTGAGATGTGATGTGGTCTTTCTTGAGGTTGTCAACCATCAGGAAATGATTCAACAACTGGGCAGTGACGTGGATGGAAGGCTCAGTGATGGCTTCCAGAAGGTAGCCATCATTAGTCCAATGTAGATCATTGGTGAGGTCGATGTATGTGGCGTGCTTGTGATTGGGTGAGGCTTGTGTACCGGAGGAGATTCCTATAGCTGCAAGTGCGGCCTCAGTGATGTGCACCTTGTGTGTGGCTCCTTGGAAGGTGATATAAAACTTGGATTTCTCTTCCTTCCACGTACTGAAGGCAAGGGTGATGAAATCCATATTGATGAGTCCCGAAAAGGCTCTCTCTCATGAATACCCATTGCAGTAAGTAGAGGCTCCGCAAGGGTCATCCACTGAGTGACCACGCTTGTGCTAGGAAGAATCATGATGTCCGTTGCAGATGGGACATCGCGATGGATAGTATAGCGCGAAGACTGAGAAGTATCAGTAGATGACATGATGATCAGAAAGGAATTATAACCATGTGAGAGTGTATCAGAAGGCAATGCAGGAAATTTGGAAGGCTTTGGTCGCAAGAAAAATTCGCAAGAGCTTCGCTAGCACAAGTGAGGAATGAATCGAATTCAGCCAACTTATAGGTGAATTTGGTGGGTCCATTACACTGAATAGTAGTGGGGCTGATCAATTCTGAACAAAAATATGTAGGCATGTACAATACTGTAAAAATAGGCTATAAAAATTTCGGTGAAGGTTTCTAGAAATCTGAACCTATCAGGCAAACGTTTTCCAAGGCTGGCGAAGGATGAACCTTCGCCCAGGAGGGTCCTTCGTCCAGGTACTGTCATAAATGTTTTTTTTCACAATCTGAGCCTATGGACAGCCTAATTTTGACATTTCAAGATCATTTAGTAGGTCGGCGAAGGTTCATAATGACGTTATGATGCTCGACAAAGGTTTCCAAAATGGCATACCACTAAACATTCACCTGACTCAAAAATTGAATTTTCTCTTGTCAAAAACCTTCGCCCACCTCAATTTAGATAAATCAAGGGTGGATGTATAGTCTGAGAGCTTAGCGAAGGTTTCTGATATTGTATTGGCCAAATTTGTCCAAAACAGTGGTTTTCTAAGTCATTTTCCATAAAAATACAGTGCTTTCTTTCCCTTATGCTGATGATTTTCTGACTTTTGCTCATCAGTATTTCCTTATATATATATATATATATATATATATATATATGTGTGTGTGTATATACATATATATATATATGTATATACATATATATATATATGTATATACATACATATATATATATATATATATATACATATATATATATATATATATATATATATATATATATATATATATTTAACTGTCTTTTTTCAAAAAAAGTCAGCAAATTAATTACTGAAAACAAAAAATTAAAAACAAATAAAATGAAAATATATTGAGATCAAGCTTGTTGAACTGGCGGAGCAGGTTGTCGAAACTTGCGTAATCGGCTGCCATTGACCGGAATATCAAGTCGTTTTCCATCCAAGTGCTCAATAATTACTGCGCCATAGTTCAGGATTTCCTTCACTTTATACGGGCCTTCTCCAGTAAACTTCAACTTACCCTTGATCAGCTTGGATTTGTACATCAATGCAAGATCTCCTGCTTCCAGATCTTTTTTGTGCAATCGATGAACGTGCCATGCCTTGTGGCGGGCTTTCTCTGCTGCTAAGGCATGAATTGCCATCAATCGGGTTTCACATAATTTGTGCAATGCTTCATGACGAAGTTGTAAAGATTGATCATCATTTAATTGTTCCGTTGTTGTTATGCGTAAAGATGGGATTAAAAATTCAATTGGCATAACAACATCTTGACCATAAACCAGTTGAAAAGGTGTTTGATTTGTACTATTTTTGTAAGCAGCTCTGAATGCCCATAATGTTGCATACAGTTTATGCTCCCAATCAGAGCGACTCACTTCAACTGTCTTTGTAATAATAGTGCAGAGAATCTTATTAGAAGATTCAGCTTGGCCATTCCCTTTGGGATAATAGGGAGTACTAAATATGTGTATAACAAAAAAATCTTCCAATAAACACTTTATTGTTTGATTAACAAAGTGTGTACCCGATCATTGACAATTTCGATCGGACATACAAATCTGATTATAGTATTTTCATATAGAAACTTGGCCATAGATTTCACATCAGCCACTTTGACAGCTTTGGCTTCAACCCACTTGGTCATATAGTCAGTTGCGACAATAATGTAGCGGGCCTGAGATCCTTGAGCAGCGGGATGAATAGGACCAACATAATCCAGTCCCCCATTTTTCAAATGGTGCTTGCGATAAAACTAAATGTAAGGGCTCATAATTCTGTTGAGTAGGCCGTCGTGCTCGCTGTCAGACATCACATGTCTGAATTAAATTTTCTGTGTCCTTATGAAGCGTAGGCCACCAACAACCGGATTGCAAAAGTTTGCGAACAGTAATATCTGTAGAAAAGCGTCCTCCACCCATGCCATAATGTGAAAACATGATTAGATCTGGTACTTCATGCAGTAAAACACATCTTCATAAAATATTATCTGATCCACGACGATACAATTGTCCTGCAATTAATTGATAAGGTTGAGCCTTATGAATCAATTGTCTTTTCTGTACTTTTGTCAAAGAGTCATTCGGTTGTCCTGGCATCAGGTACTCAACAATATCTGCCGCCCACTCAGCAACTGCTTCAACATAGAACAACGCAGCATCTGGTAGTTCATCATCCACTTCAGTATTAACTGGTGCGAATTCAATTCGCGAAACGTGATCGGCTAGATAATGTTGCTTCCCCTTTCTGACCACAATTCGAAAGTCAAACTTAGTCAATAATAATAACCATCTTGCAATACGTCCAGTATTACATGTCTTGTTTACCAAGTAAAGTAACTTGATGATCTGTATAAAATGCAAAGTGCGTTTCCATGAGGTAGTGACGAAATTTCCGAACACAAAAAATCATGGCTAGCGCTTCACGTTCTGTTGTTGAATAATTCTTCTCTGGATCTGTAAGTTGTCTGCTTGCAAATTCTATAGGATAATCCTTCTTATAGTCACCTGGCTGTGTCAAAACTGATCCAATGGCATATTTTGAGGCATCCGTATGAATATGAAACTCTAATGTCCAATCTGGAGAACGCAATATTGGTGCTGAAGATAATGTTTTTTTTTAACTTTTCAAAGGCTTCTAACGCCTCTACTGTCCAAATAGGAACAATAGTTAATTTGTATATAGGTCGTGCTAAATTCGCAAAGAAAATAATAAAAATTTGATAGTAGTTCGCATGACCCATAAATACATAAACTCCTCGAATTGTTGCTGGCGGTGGCAATTCCACAATAACTTTGATCTTAGAATAATCGGTGGCAATACCATGTCTTGATATCACATGTCCAAGCACCACACCGTGAGAAACCCATATCTGACATTTTTCTGAATTTAGAGAAATCTGATATTTGTGGCATTTTTCAAAGACTTTCTCCAATCGATCCAGGGGGTCTATATCTGTACTATGAACTCCCAAGTCGTCCAAGTAGATTTCAAGGAATTTTTGCAGATAATCTTTAAAGGCAAATTGCATTACTCTTTGGAATGAACTTTGTGCATTGCAGAGTCCAAACGACATTACTTTGTAAGCATAGGTGCCCCATTCTGTTGCAAAAGCAGTTTTGTGACGATCGGCAGGTGCAATCTTAACCTGGTTGTAACCACAAAATCCATCCAGGAAACTATAAGCTTCTGTTCCAAAAAGGCGATCCAAAATGCTTTCAGTAAAAGATAACGGAAAGTGATCCTTCCATGTCACTTTATTCAATGCTTTGAGATTCACACACATTCACAATTTTCCATTAGTTTTAGGAACAATGTCAATTGGTGAAATCCATTCGGTATGCTCAATCTCATAAATGAAATCGGCGTCAAGCAATCTCTAAAGTTCTTTCTTTATCAGATTTGCCACATTAGGATTACAACGATAGAACTTTGTAAGCTTTAGTATTGCATTAGGTACTAAAGGTATGGCCTTCAAATCTTGATAAGTCCATGCAAAACAATCTTGATATTTACTAAGTAGCAAACGGAGTGCTTGATACTGTTCAGGAGTAAGTTGTGATCCCACTTGTACAATCTTTTTCGATTCTCCTGGTTCTGCAAGATTCATTGGCTGCGTCCTAGCTAGGCCATCGTAAACCTCTTTAGATTCTGGCATGTGTTCTTCAGGTTCACGATGTGCTTTTGGTAACATGATAACCACATGATCCAGTGTATAACGTTTAAAATGCTCTGGCATATCATGCTGAACTACATTTGCTTGTTCTTTTTTTGAAAGGACTTGTCATGGCTCTTCGTTTAGTCTTCTTAGTAGGGATTGATCATGGAGGTGATGACTTTTGGGATGATAAATCTTTCTTCATAGGTGAAGACTTCCTAGACGATGAAGTCTTGCTGGAGATCTGACTTGAAGAATCATTCTTGACTTTTCCTTTGCCTTTATCCAATAGAGGTGGCACTTCCTTAAAATCGATCTTTTGAGGGGGATTTTCCCATTTCATGACCGTATTATAATGTTACTTTGCTTGTTTCTTTGCCATCGAACCTGTCATCTTGTCTCCCTTCTATATGACTGCTTTGGGCAATTTGATTGTTGGTTCAGCAGGAACATTACGCACTCCAAATTTGGTCGGATCCATATGATGTAGAATCTATTCATCCGTAAGTTCTGCATTGCCATCATAAGTTAAGGCATGGCTCATTGGTATGAGATCATCCTCAATTGGATCTGGTATAGGTTCCGTTGATATCCAGGCTACATTCAGCACATTTAGTGGAAACGTGATTGGTATTTAAAGTTCGATCTAACAAGGAAATCTCACTCATCTCTGATTGAATATCTTGTTGACACATATATCTTGTTGTACAATCAATTGTTGCGAGAGCTTCGCTCCAATTGACAGTATCCGTTTGAGAATCGTAATGAACTCCCAATTTTTTCGTTGGTCGATCACAAGTGTGATCCGTTGTTGATGAATCGTCATCCACTTTTTGAACCACTGGCTTGATAGTCCAAGTCGTAGGATGAATTTTAACTGCACATTCACGATTTTCAAAAGTGATTTTGCCGGTACCCCAATTATGAATTACTTGTGCAACTCGTAACCATGGACATCCTAAGATAACTCGGTAGACATTTGGTGCTTCTGGTAAGTCCATCACGACGAAAGTAATGACGAACTGTACTCCTGCAATCTTGACAAGTATATCTTCCACCATTCCTCGTGGACGAACCGTCATTTGATCAGCTAGATTAATAGCAAAAGTAGCAGACTTAGTCTTTGTAAGGCCCCATTTTGTACATAGCTTTGTAGAAATCAGGTTAACTCCTGAACCGCCATCTATCACGGCTGCTTATTTAGAAAATTGTCTATGTTGTATCGGTAGAGTGATATTCTTTTGTTCACTTTCCCAAGTGGCTCCAACATGGAGTACATCGTTAGATTCTTCAAATCCAGCACAAAAAAGAGACTCCTGATGGTCTTCTGATTATTCTTGAGCTAACTTTTGCGCTAAGACTTCTTTTGTTTTTGGCACCAACTTTGGGAACTCTCCCAATGAAATATTGATCTTGCTAGACAAAATATTCATGAGTAATTCTGTATGCGGTGCTTCAGATTCAGTCATCTTGAATGGTTCTTCGTGATGATGTAATTGATCATTCATATCCGTACGTAAATTTCTTGTAGGCTGTAATGGTGAAGACCGAACTTCAGTTGTTACTTTAGCAGCATCAAGTTCCTCTTCTTCTTGCAGATGTTTAATCCACTGTCTCATATCCTGATATCTTTGTTTTTCTGCATTAAGATTTGGATAGACTTTCGATGCTGTTGGTGTATCGTTCAATGGTATAGAATCAGCAAGTACTGAATCCACTACTGGTTCTTTTTGCTTTTGTGCTCTGGTGTCCACCATCAAGGGTGCACTTGATTTATTATGAGCTATCGATCCTTGCTTGATCGTTATCAAATTTACAAGTGCTTTAGTTGGTGGTGGCTTCGGTCTTGTTGGACAGTCTTTATAGCAATGCCCATATCCACAGTCACGACAAAATGGTACAGATTTTTCTTTATTTGGGCATTCTGCAACTCTGTGATTTTCTCCACATGCAAAGCATCCAAGTGGTGCTCTGGCCCAGTTTCTCGAGGCTTGTTGTTGAGCGGCAACATAAATGGCATACTGTTCTGAAGATCCACCTTCCTGATCATTACCATAGCTCCATTGCTCAGCACTTTCGTAAGGTTCTGGTTCCATCAAATTGGCAGGAGGAGTGGAGTGTTTTGGTGGGACAGACAAAGCTAGACGATCCTGGTATCCAAGAGTAGATTGTCGTAGTCTTGCTGCTAGATTGCCTCCATATTGTGGATCTCGATATCCCATCTGGACATACCGTTGCTGAATTATCCGAGGTTTGAAGTTGCAAAAGGCAATCTCATGGTCAGGTGAATTACATAGATGGCAAACACTGATTTCCATTCGTTTTTTCAATTGAAGACACTCGTTCACTGTGTGATTTCCTGTAGAAATAGAAAATCAAACATTTTTCCTAGTAGGAAAAGTCTTTGCAAACTTCTCAGGTTCCTTGTTCGCTTCTTTGTGAAAATTTTCCAATGCTTTGATCTTCTCATCAAATTGCAACTGCAACTTTTCCATCTGTTTCTGCTGGGTCTTCCCAAGTTTCTTGAACTGATTGAGCATCATTTCTGTAGTAGCATTGGCATTCGTTGAAGCAATAGTGGTGGATGTCATAGTAGTCTGCCCTGCTGTATAAGGCAACATACTGACATTCGGCTCATTATTTGAATCTTCATCCTCCTCCCGAATTGCATTGTCCATCGCATTTTGCAAAAGTGCATACTCATTATGGCGTTTCAATTCACGTCTGATCCATTTAGGTAGACCTGACAAAAGCCACATAATCATGACATTTTCATTAATCAGCTTAGGCTCACATTCAGATCTAAGACGTTTCACCCTTTCGATGTAATCTCGAACCATTTCCCGCTTTCCCATTTTTATTCTACTTAAAAGTAGGAAAGGGTCTTCCATAAACTTCCGCGGTTTGAACCGTGTGATAAGGGCTCATTTAACAACCTCCCAATTTGTATGCTTAGTTTCATCTTGGTTATAGTACCAATCTTGTGCTGCGCTTGTTAAGGTCATTGGAAATAGCTTAAGTTTATCTTGAGGATAGATCTCACCATAGACCTCATAGGATTCAGCATAGATCTGAAGAAATCTAACTGGATCTGTTAATCCATTATATTTGGGTAGATCCAATCTGGGTGCTCTTCTAACAATAATTGGATTGACCTCCTGTGGAGCACCTCCAGGAGCCGCCATCTTACAAACTTAGATCAAATCGATAATGTAATTGAATATAGATTTTTCCAAAAAAAACTATCTCAGATTAGATCTCCTAGCTCTATTCCACTTTTCAAGAATCTGATTCTATATGATGAAAAACTACCCAAAATTCGATCGATCGATACTTCTCAAAAATGATAAATTTCTCAGAGTCTAATTCAAAATATATCAGATTTGATCCAAATTTTGACAGAGACTTGATCTGGAAAATCAAAAACTAAAAATAGGACTGGCGAAGGTTCTCTAGGCTAAGGTTGTCTCGGTGAAGGTTCAACAATGTTAGTTTGGGATAAAAACTCTCTGAACTCTTTTCTGGCAATTTCTTGGGAAATAACCTTTGCCGACTTCTCAGATGGAAGGTCTGACACAGATAAAATTATGGACAACCGGACGAAGGTTTCTGACACAAGAAAATACAATTTTTGTAATCTGATGAGTGTAAAAATCAAGAGTTTTTGTGATCTGATCAAGATGAATCTTCGTCGAACTTAAAAATAGTAGTTTACTATAAAGAGAGTATTCTGAAAACTCGACGAAGGTTCTGGTGAAGGATCAAGAGTAATACTGGTAATTTTGCAAAAAAGTGACTTTTTTGGCAAAAATATGACAATATGACAAGTGATCCTCTGAAAACCTTTCTGTTTTTGGTATTATTCTTCGCCAACCTGGCAGTAGATAGATCTGAATCACATCTAAGTACAGTAAATTGGGTGAAGGTTCTTTTTCTGTATTGCTTAGGGTTTTGATATTTTTTGCTGGTTTTTCTGATGTTTCTGGAAATCTGCTGGGAATTAATCTTCGCCCTTCAAACTGAAGGTTTTGTAAAAAAAACCAAAGGTGTTTGCAACTCGGCGAAGGTTTCCTGAAAGAGGGTAAAAAGTTCTAAGCTCTGATGATGCTTTTTGTCTCTTTTTGACCAAATTTGATAGATTTGACTAATTTTTGTTATTTTCTCTGATATTTGTGATCCAAATGGATCTTAAGATTGGTGATCTGAATAGCTTTCCCTGTTTAATAATCAAATTAGATTTCAAACAATCAAATCCACTCAAATCTAGCAAAATCAATTCCAAACTAACCCTACAATACAGTTTTAATACTATTCATGCCACAACAAGATGTCTAATGCAAGCTAACCATCAACCAAAACATGCTACAAATTGAAAATTGGCGTAGCTCCCTGGCAACGGCGCCAGAATTGTAGTCAGTTTCTTTCCTTGCCTCACCTGAATCCAAGATCTAGTCAATCTAGCATCAAAGAGACGGAGTTAGTTGTCACGTGTAGGTTCGTTCCCATGAGAGCGATAGTATAGTCCAGATTTCAACATGAATGGAGGATCTAACACTAACATCCATTTACACTAAGCATTAACACTACATCCATTAACCCTACTTCCATTAACCCTAAATCAACAACAATGATAGAAACTTACTCTTCTCTCTCTCCCTTTCTCTCTCACAAAAAGCATAAGAAATAGCAATCCCAATAAAGATCAGATCCAACAATTAGCAAAATCCAAAGAAAGCATGAGAAATGGAGGAGAAGAGAGGAAGAGCAAGGACAGTCATCAATCCATTTCTAAAGAGAACCAATCTGCTTTATTGAAAGGAGGAAATGACCATGAGGAACAACTCGAGTTGGTCTCTTTTTATAGTAGAGAGGAGGACCCTGGCCTCTGAATCCTATTGGTCCAGTCTTGCCTCTCTCTTTATTCAAATTTAAAAAAGAGTGGGAACCATCAAAATTGGAGGGAAACCCAACTTTATTCACTAACTTGAAAATTAGGCCCTGCGACATTAAAAGTCCCGCAAAAAGGCCTAAAGTCCTTTTATTGACTTTTAACTAATCATCGGGTTGGACTTACACACGCAGGGTGCCAAATCCCTCTCACTTATTAACTAGGGTTAGAGTTGCAAACCCTCCAACAAATTCCTACAGTGAAGTTGCATGGAAAGTCCACTTAACTGAACTAATTCACCTACCAAAGATCCACATGTGTAACTGCATGCATGGATGTTGCATGTACTACATGTCAACTCATAAAACTGCCTAGACATGTGTGTATCACAGAAACCTCTTTGCATGTTGTATGCACTGATTGCATGTGGCTTGCATGCATACAGTATGACATTGCATGCTATCTAAACTTCTGCATGTCATCAAAATTGATTCTATCTAACTCAAATCTGACCTATACTAGAAGGCTATGTGCTCAATTCACACACCTTCTATGTACAACATGAAATTTAGTGAAAATTACCATGGACATGACCCCAAATTCAAGATAGGAAGATAATATTTTAATAATCTTCACACTCCTCTTTAAAATTTATGTTCCTATCAACATAGACTTTGAAATTTGGCCAAGGTTAGACCTCATCTTGATAAAGACATTATGGAGTAGTGGCTTGGTGAGAAGATCTGCAACACAGTTTGTAGAATCAACATGCTCCAGTGAGATCTCTCTCTCAATGACTTTTTCTCTTACAAAATGATGAGCTACTTCAATGTGTTTGCTCCTTGCATGAAAAACTGGGTTATTTGCAAGAGCTTGAGCAGAAATGTTGTCATTCTTTATAGTTGGAAGATCTTCATCTGCCTAACACTTTAGTTCCAAAAGTAGCCTTTTGGTCCATAAAACCTCCTTTGTTGTGGTTGTAAGAGATTTATACTCAGTTTCACAAGATGATAAGGAAATAGTTGTCTGCTTCTTTGATAGCCAAGAAACCAAGTTTCCTCCAAGAAATATAGTGTAAGCACTTGTGGATTTTCTATCCAACCTGTCTCCTGCAAAATTTGAATATGAAAGGCAATCAAAGTCAGATCTTCTCCCTTGTAGAATAGTCCAAAATATAAGATAGAAGATATATACCTCAAGATTCTTTTAGCCAACTTCCAGTGATATAACTTTGGATTTTACATGTGTTGACTTAGCTTATGAACACAAAAGCTTAGATCAGGCCTAATCACTATTAACCAAATAAGTGAGCCAATAAGACTCCTATAAAGAGTGATGTCCTCAAAGGATTTTTCATCATCTTTCATAGGAACTTTTACAGTGTGCTCCACAGGTGTATTTATGCCTTTACAATTCTCCATCTGGAGTTTCTTGAGCATGGAAAGTGCATATCTACTTTGGCTTATAAATGCATGACCTTTCCATAAATCTATTTTAAGGCCTAGAATATAGTGAAGAATTTCTAAGACCTACATCTTAAACTCAGTACCAAGTGCATGCTTAGTTTCCTCAACTAGCTTCTCATTATTTCCACAAAGAATGATATCATCTACATAGATGAGAAGTGTAATTACAAAGTTATCTACAAACTTATAATACAGAGAAGGGTCATATTCACTTAGACAAAATCCGAGTGATATAAGATAGGAGTTGAGCCTTGCATACCAAGACCTTGGTGCTTGTTTCAGTCCATAGAGACTTTTGAACAAAAGATAAACTTTTGATTCATCACCTTCTTTCACAAAACCTGGAGGTTGCTCCATGTAAATCTCCTCCTCAAGGTAACCATTGAGAAATGCATTAGAAACATCAAGCTGTAACATACTCCAATTGTGAAAACATGCAAGAGATAGAAGTATTCGGATTGTTACCATCTTTGCAATTGGTGAAAAGGTGTCTTCATAGTCAAGACCTTTGATTTGTGAGTAGCCTTTGGCACAAAGTCTTGCTTTATACTTAATGATAGATCCATCACGATTATACTTGATTCTGAAAAGCCACTTACGTCCAATCACATGCATGTTGTTTGGTGGCTCCACAAGCTCCCATGTGTTGTTTGACATCAAGGCTTCAAACTCTTGGGTCATTGCTTCAACCCATATCTTGGATTGAAGAGCTTCTTGGACATCTTTAGGCTCTTCATCTAATATGAAGAGAGCATGATAGGAAGTTTCACCTTCCACTTGCCTTCCTTTAGATCTTGCTCGTGTAGATCTTCTTGGCGTGGTAGCTTGAATTTGCTCCTCCTCAAGCCTCGGCATCACCACCTCTTGAACAACATCAAGATTGATAATTGATCTTGAATGAGACTCCTTGATCTGCCAAAATTGCCAAGTAAAGCTAAAAATAAACTTTTGTGTGTACAAGTGAGTAAATGAACTTGGAACCAACTTTAAAATGGTCATGTACACTAGTTTTGCATCTATGAATTGCTAATTTGGCCTGATTTAGGTTCAAATTGCCAAACTAACTAGATAGTTGGAAAACTAGTTGACAATTTTCACACTCCCTCTTCAGCTAATTTTAACATAGATTTAGAACATAATCCAAGACGTGATCTATCTTCTATAAATCGGTCATTTCCCAATGATTTGGTGAAGATATAAGCCACACATCCCTTTGACGAAACATGTTGAAGCTCCACTTCCTTTGTCAACACTTAATCCTTCACAAAATGATGTGCAACGCATGAAAAACCAGATTGTTAACCAAACTTTGAGCTGAGAGGTTGTCACAAAACATAATTGGAGTTTCCTTAGAATCTAGCAAGTGAAGATTCAATAGCACCTTTTTGATCCATAGAATTTCCTTATTGCAAGTAGTCAATGCTTTGTACTCGGCCTTGGTGGAAGATAGTGAGATAGTTTCTTGTTTCTTTGACATCCGAGAGATAGCTCCATCTCCAATGAAAATAGCATATGCACTTATGGACTTTCTATCCATATGATCACCTTTACATTAGATTCCATAGGTGTATGATGTACAAATCAATCTAGATTTCTGCTTGGTCAAGAAGAGCTCATAAGTGGTGGCCAATGATTTCAAACAAGGTAAGATTTATAAACTTGTAGCATATCTCTCTTCTTTTGGTGAGTCAATGAGTATTAGGAATGATGTCTTATATAGTTGTTGCATAAGAGATTGGGTCATCCCAAATTCAAATGTATGGAAATGATGCTTAAAAAATCTATTGTAAATGGATATGATAATGGATTTCTAAGGTTTACAAAGTTTGTAATTTCTTTGCACTTTTCAAATCACACAAGATGAAACTCCCAAGGTCATTCAAAAAATCAAAAGAATCACCCCAGCTAGTCCACTTGGACATTTACTTCGCTAAGACTATTAACACTAGTGAATATAATTTATTGTTTGTAGCCTTTATTGATGATTGTTGTGGATCTTTTTGAAAATTATTTAAAAAGAAGAAGAAGCAAAGCTCAAGTTTTTGAAACTTTCAAGCGTTTCAAGTCTTTGGTAGAAAACCTACTCAACAAGACAATGAAGACTCTAAATCCGGACAATGGAGAAGAGTACATTTGAAGTCAACTTTGGAATTTTCGCAACAACCATTGTACTCAAATGCATCTTTCTTGCACAAGCCTCACTACATAAAAATGCTTCTTGGTTTCCAAGGGAAGGCTCGAACTTGAGACCAAAGAAACTTTGGATGTCAAGCTCACTACATAAAAATGGTATAGTTGGGAAGAAAAATAGCACTTTATGTGATGGTGAAAGTATTATTATTGGAAAAATTCATACCCAAGTCTTATTGGAGTGACGCTATAGATTGTGCAAATTGTCTATCATGGAATATATTTCCTAGTCTGGGAGGTAAAACCCATTATACGTCTTGTTTGCAACTGTAAATCACTTGAAATTTTCTGGATATACATGTTATGCTCATATCCCTATAGAAGATAGGTCTAAAGATGATGCTACTTCTAAGAAATGTATTTTCTAGGACATAGTAAAGTAACCAAGATAGAATATATGATCCTAGAAGTAAAATATGTCTTGTAAATAAGATGCCATTTCTTACGAGAGAGACACCCTCAAGTTGATTAGTCAAAGTTGCCCTTTTGACAAACAATTACTTCTTCTCCGCGTAAACCACTACTTTGATGACTCTTGAATCTTGAAATACTTTGACAAAACCACTACTTTGATGACTTTTGAATCTTGAAATACTTTGACAAAGCTTGCTCCTACAAATACTTTCCACAACTAGATGAAAGAGAGTTCTTATACCTTTACAATTGATTAATAAATAATGGAATAAAGATGACTTTTTCAAAGGGAATTTTTATACTTTCACAATTGATTAATAAATAGTGGAATAGAAATGACAATCCCTCCACTTGGTCCCATGGCTCTAGAAATCCATAATTTTCATACTTTCACAATTGATTAATAAATAGTGGAATAGAAATGACAATCCCTCCACTTGGTCCCATGGCTCTAGAAATCCATTAGATGATTTCTTTATGCCAAACTGGAAGCTTTGCCAATATAGCTCTCAAATTAGTCGTTAGTCGTCATTCATGTAGTTGTCATCCAATCAGTCTCTCTCTCTCTCTCTCTCTCTCTCTCTCTCTCTCTCTCTCTCTCTCTCTATAGTGTCTCTCTCTCTCTCTCTCTCTCTCTCATATACACACACACACACACACACACACACACAAAGTTCTAATGACCCAATCTTGCCAAAACCAAAGCAAATAATTGTTGCGTGCTCCATTATGGAATATTGAAGAAGAAACATTCTAAGTTCTCCCACCCCTTTGCTTCTCTTGATATTAATTAGTGTGTTCCTCCCTCGCGACAAGAATTTTAGATCTGTCCCTTGGAAGGCGACGGCGAGCCGCCATATGTATGCTAGTTGAAAAAATGGTCGTAAGACAGCAAAGCTCGTGTGTTGTTGGCCAATTTGCGCTTATCAAGTATCATATCGTGGCAAGTTTCAAGCCAACGGAATGGAAGGCTGTATT